>CM065589.1:142443339-142483042 GCA_033119425.1 Bufotes viridis | reverse complement strand
TTCTATTTTGCCAGCCACAGCTGAAACCACTGATTTATGGTATTGCTATTTTGGCAATTGAATTTCACCACAGAAAATAATCTATCCTTTGCCAGACAGCAGACAGTATTATACTTGTCTAGCCAAAGCTGGAACACCAGATTTAGGGGATTGGTATTTTGGCAATTGTATTTAACCCCTTAATAAAATATAGAAATTGCTATCCAGAGTTTCTAGGGGTGACAATTAGCATAGCCAAGCCCCTGATGTAGGATATAGCAAAAAAAAAACTAGTATTGATTGATTGATAGACTTGGTGGCAGCTTCTTCTGGTGCACCACAAGTCACAAAATGGCTCGCCGATCAACCCAGAAAATAAGGGACAGAAAAACGCTCTGTGCACCCTAAAAACCAGTGAGCAAGTAACTAGCAGAAGTTCAATCATTCACAGCTGTAGATCGATCCATTCATTAGGTGCTGTTGCTGACTTTACCCTGCCTAATCTCGCCCTGACAGAAGCTGCGTCCTCTCCCTACACTAATCAGAGCAGTGTGACGTGTGGCGCTACGTGACTCCAGCTTAAATAGAGGCTGGGTCACATGCTGCACTTGGCCAGTAGGCATGGCTGTGATGGGCTCTTAGGGCAAGAAGTAAAACGCTAGCTGATTGGCTGCTGTGCAGCCCTTCAGAAAGCGGGAAGAAATCGCCGAACAACGGACCCGAACCCGAATTTTTTAGAAAATGTCCGGGTTCGGGTCCGTGTCCCGGACGCCCCAAACACCCCAAAATTCGGTACGAACCCGAACGATGCTCGAACTGTTCGCTCAACACTACACTCGACACCAGAACCCCTGCAAACCCCACGAACCGCCTCAGCTTGGTTTGGGTTTTCGCCGTACTCCACCCACCCTGGACCTATGACTGGGCTCCAGCTTCCAGTGGGTGAACCTCTCCTTAGTCCAGAGAGCGAAACAGGAACAAGAACAGCTCTCACAATAGCTAGGGATTATACTCTGAAGAGTATAATGATTTTAGCAATCCCCAGAGTGTAGTTCTCCAATCCCCCAAACATGAGCCCAGACTTCATGAAGGGTAGAACAGGACACTTTAATACCAGCCAGCACTCGCAATTTATACAATTCCACAGGCCTGAGGCACACCCCCTCTGCCTGGGATACAGTTAACTAAGAAAATGGACTAACTTAATATACATATACAGTTCAGGTGGTCTAACATTATAACTTAATCAAACAGACTCTCCCCTCCCCAGTGTCTTAATGAAAGAAGAGGAAGAGAGGAGACACATGTGATGGGATTATCTCCTGAGTGTATCAGAGGGTGATTTACTCCTCCACCCCGGAGTCAGCTACTTAATCCCATCACTAGCACAACAGAACAAAGGGACAAATGAACCAACACCTTCCTTGGGAGCCTCAGTGCAGAGTTAACCCTTTTTGTGTTGCTGGGTTCACCCCTGCACCTTTAATGAATAATAGGAACAATATAGCTTATAAAGTCCACACATAAATCAGGGTTCCTTGTTCCTTGTAACCCCAAGAGGTCTGAGGGAGTCTCCATGGTTCTGGGTCCATAGTCCGTAGGAAGGGGGCTAGCACTCAGGCTTCTCCAGCAGCCCCAGTGACGGTTCAGTCCATCACATTTCTCCCCTCTCAACAGTAGACTAACGAGGTATCTGACCTCCTGTCAGTCAGTGCCTTGGTTAGTCCAGCAACCCACCCACAAACATAATCAACCGAGTGACCCACCCACAAGAATTGGTTATTGCACCTGGGGTAGTGGGTAGCTTGTCCATGTCCAGGGGCTCCACCACAGCTCTGGGGGGTACTAGCCTTCAGGATCGGTGGGTTGCTGAGTGGGTAGAGACCAGCAGTACTCTGCCCTGGTGCCAGCGCTACCATGGGAGTAGCCTGGTTGGAGCCCAGCTGAGGAGAAGGGTTAGTACGCTCCTCCCTCTGGACCTGGTGCTGCTGGAGGGGAAGACAGGCTGTCTACCTTTGGATATACAGCCCTGCTGCTGAGGGACAGGGCCGACCATCCCTAACCCCTGAGGTTTGGGCACAAAGACCACGGTCCCATCTGCACCAGTGTGGGGCTTATCATCTCCCCTTGGTGGGCTAGGCTGCCGCTGGGGAGGGGGAATGAGGCTCTCCCCTCCTGGTAGAATACTCTGCCGCTGGGGAGCAGGACCGACTGTCCGTACTCCCTGTAGCTCCCCTTGGTGGGCTATGCTGCCGCTGGGGAGAGGGGATAATAAGCTCCTCTACCTTAAACACCTTCAGCCGCTGGGGAGAGGGGGTAACAGGCTCCTCTCCCTGATACCCTCTCTGCTGGTGGAGAGGGGAACCGACTGTCTCCCCTTCCAATAATGCGCTCTGCCGCTGGGGAGTGAAACCGGTGGTCTCTCCTCCCTGTAATGTACTCTGCTGCTGGGGATCTGGGCCGACTGTCCAGCATCCCTGTAGGGCCGGTAGCGAGACCGCAGTTCCATCTCCACCTGACATCTGTGGGTCTTCCCAGGACCAGTCTATGAGGACCCCTACTTCGGGTTCCTCTGGCCGCCTCTGGGGGAAATGGTTAACCTCCTCGAATGCAGCCTCTCTTTGGCTGCTATAATGCTCCTTCTGCTGAGCATACTCCCTCTCTTTCGCCATCAGGAATTCTCGGTCCAGCCTTGTGTTTTGCTCGGCCATGACCTGGTTCCAGATCACCCGACGTGTCTTCATGGGTACATCATCCCCATACTGGGCCACTCGCTGTCTTACTTCGGCCAGCCAATTATCGCTAGAGCCTTCCATACTTGTCTGCTCCAAGTCGCTGTATACCTCTGCTCCCAGGGGCGCTGCACGAGTGCTAGCGTTGCCCTCAATTTGTAATTCCACGAACGGTGTCTCCGAGCTGCTTTACCTCGCACTAGGACGCCATCCCACCGCTTGCCACCTATGTAACGAAACGCCTGTCACTCCGACTGGGTGCCTCCGTCGACCGATGCTCCTAGTGCTTGCCAAGGACCATCAGCACTGCACTCGACACCAGAACCCCTGCAAACCCCACGAACCGCCTCAGCTTGGTTTGGGTTTTCGCCGTACTGCACCCACCCTGGACCCAAGACCGGGCTCTAGCTTCCAGTGGGTGAACATCTCCTTAGTCCAGAGAGCGAAACAGGAACAAGAACAGCTCTCACAAGAGCTAGGGATTATACTCTGGAGAGTATAATGATTATAGCAATCCCCAGAGTGCAGTTCTCCAATCCCCCAAACATGAGCCCAGACTTCATGAAGGGTAGAACAGGACACTTTAATGTCAGCCAACTCTCACAATTTATACAGATCCACAGGCCAGAAGCGAACCCACCCCCTCCGCCTGGGATGCAGTTAACTAAGACAATGGACTAACTTAATATACATATACAGTTCAGGTGGTCTAACATTATAACTTAATCAAACAGACTCCCCCCTCCCCAGTGTCTTAATAAAAGAAGAGGAAGAGAGGAGACACATGTGATGGGATTACCTCCTGAGTGTATCAGAGGGTGATCTACTCCTCTACCCCGGAGTCAGCTACTTAATCTCATCACTAGCACAACAGAACAAAGGGACAAATGAACACCTTCCTTGGGAGCCTCAGTGCAGAGTTAACCCTTTTTGTGTTGCTGGGTTCACCCCTGCACCTTTAATGGACAATAGCAACGATATGGCTTATAACGTCCACACATAAATCAGGGTTCCTTGTTCCTTGTAACCCCAAGATCTGAGGGGGTCTCCATGGTTCTGGGTCCATAGTCCGTAGGAAGGAGGCTAGCCCTCAGGTTTCTCCAGCAGCCCCAGTGACGGTTCAGTCCATCACACTGCCTATAGTAGTAATCATGTTCCCCATAGCCCCTGTGGGGATCCGCTCTGGTAGGCAGTGGTAGCGAGTGCAGTATAGAGGCAACACAGACAGGTCTTGGTGTTAAACGGTGCTTTCTTTATTCACACGGTGAACACAAGTGGAAAGGCAGTGCAGTTCATAGGGAGGGTGGTCACACACAACGGCAAAACAATAGTTCAGTCCCAAACCAGCTGCAGGCTACTTGAGGCCTGGTTCCATCACATCAAGAAAAGTCTATTCAAAGCCAGGAGTAATGTCACCTCTTTCTCCTTGGGGAAGCACGCCCCTGGGTCCGGCTTCTAGCCACGGAATACAGATCCCTCCTGGCTTCAGCTGGGGTTCCCCGCACAGTCCTTTACAGGCCTCAGTACACAGCCCAGCTCACCTTCACCTCTCACTCTCACAGCAAGAGAACAACAGCTTCCACCCCACACCCTTGCTGCTGGTCGGGTTTTACTCTACGCTTCTGCAATGACTTTAGAAAGCTCAACGAGGTGTCGAAATTTGATGCCTACCCCATGCCTCGGGTAGACGTGCTCATAGAAAGCTCCTCCCTGCAAACCTGGCCTGGACCGTGGGGAGACAGGCACCCACCCGCATATCTGCCTGCTCCCAGTAAGAGCCGGCCCGGATCCGCTGTGTTAACAGCATAACCGCTGCAAAACACACTTTTCCGGCTCTTACTCCACCGGGACCAGGACCCCCGGTGGCACGTACCTACCGTCTATTACCACCCCAGGTACTCTCCTACATATCCCCCCCCTTTGTTCAACCCTGCAGGGTTGTACACCCTGTTCAATCCTGAGAGGTTGGACACATGTACAGCAGTGTACCCGGGACAGGGCATCTGCATTCCCCTGTAAGCGGCCTGCTCTGTGCTCGACACTGAATTTAAAATTCTGGAGGGACAAAAACCATCTGGTGACCCGGGCACTCCTCTCCTTGGCCTGGCTCATCCACTGGAGAGGGGAATGATCAGTCACCAGACGGAACCTTCTCCCTAACAGATAGTATCTAAGGGACTCGAGGGCCCACTTGATGGCCAGGCATTCTCTCTCTACCACGCTGTACCTGGTTTCCGCTGGAGTGAGCTTGCGACTCAGGAAGACAACGGGTGTTCTTCCCCATTGACTTCCTGAGAGAGTACTGCCCCTAGGCCTACTCCAGAGGCGTCCGTCTGAACAATAAATTCTCGTGTGAAGTCGGGTGTCACCAAAATCGGTGACCCACACAGAGCCGACTTCAAACGGGAGAACGCCTCTTCCGCCTGCTCATCCCAGCGGACCATTACCGTCTTCCTCCCTTCAAGAGTCCTGTCAATGGGGCCGCTACCGTGGCAAAGTTGGGGATAAAGCGCATGTAATACCCTATCATGCCTAGGAACGAACGTACTTGCTTCGTGGTAAGAGGTCTGGGCCAGCTCTTGATCGCCTCAACCTTGTCTACCTGGGGTTTGACAACTCCCGCCCAATCACGTATCCCAGGTAACGGACTTCCTCAAACCCGATCGAACACTTTTTTGGGTTGGCCGTCAGTCCAGCTTTTCTAAGTGAATCAACTACGGCCTGAACCTTGGGCAGGTGACTCTCCCAGTCCTGGCTAAACACAATGATGTCGCCCAGATATGCCGAAGCATATGGACGATGGGGCCGTAGGATGACGTCCATCAATCGCTGGAAGGTGGCTGGAGCGCCATGTAGGCCAAAGGGCAAAACTCGGTACTGAAACAACCCCTCGGGGGTGACAAAGGCCGTCTTCTCCTTTGCCGCCTCCGTGAGAGGCACCTGCCAGTACCCTTTGTAAGGTCGAGGACCGAGAAATAGCGAGCTTTCCCAGCCGTTCTATGAGCACGTCTACCCGAGGCATGGGGTAGGCATCAAATTTCGACACCTCGTTGAGCTTTCTAAAGTCATTGCAGAAGCGTAGAGTACCGTCAGGTTTTGGGATGAGGACTATGGGGCTGGCCCACTCGCTTCTGGACTCCTCAATGACTCCTAACCTCAACATGGACTTTACTTCTTCTGAAATGGCCTGTCGTCGGGCCTCCGGTACCCGATATGGCTTCAACCGCACTCCTGACGTGGGGCTCGGTGACGATGTCATGTCGGACTACTGAAGTTCGACCAGGAAGATCAGAGAACACGTCCCTATTTCGACTCACGAACTCTTTGGCTTCCTGAGCTTGTTTGGGCGACAGTCCACCAGCTATCTTTACTGTGGAGGTGCCCTCCGGCCTCCGGTGGGGCGGGATCTTCCCGCAGTCAAGACAGTGCTTGGGCCGTCCCCAACGAGATTCTCCCTATCTCTCCACGACTTCAGTAAATTTACATGATATACCTGTTCTGGCTTCCGCCGTCCTGGCTGGGATATCCTGTAATTTACTGGCCCTACCTTCTCTTTCACCTCGTAGGGACCTTGCCACCGTGCCAAAAACTTACTGTCAATGGTGGGGACTAGTACCAGTACCCGGTCACCCGGGTTAAATGTCCTGACCTGGGCACTCCGGTTGTATACCCGGCTCTGTGCCAGTTGGGCGGCCTCCATGTGTTCCCGGACGATTGGTAGGACTGTCTCTATGCGGTCCTGCATCTTTTCTATATGCTCTATGAGGCTCTTGTGTGGGGTGGGCTGTTGCTCCCACGCCTCTTTAGCGATGTCCAGCAACCCCTTGGACGTCGACCGTATAATAGCTCGAAGGGCGAGAACCCCGTAGATGCCTGGGGCACTTCTCGCACTGCAAACAATACGTACGGCAGCAACAGGTCCCAATCCTTTCCGTCTTTGGCTACGGTTCTTTTGAGCATAGTTTTTAAGGTTTTGTTAAACCGCTCCACCAGTCCGTCGGTTTGAGGATGGTACACGGACGTGTGCAACCGTTTAACCCCTAAAAGCTTGCAGAGCTCCCTCGTCACCTTAGACATGAAGGGGGTCCCCTGGTCGGTCAGGATCTCTTTCGGAATCCCCACTCTTGCAAACATACCCATGAGCTCTTTGGCTATGAGCTTAGCCGAGGTATGACGTAGGGGATCGCTTCAGGATATCTGGTGGCGTAGTCTAGGACCACCAAGATATGCTGATGCCCTCTGGCCGACTTGTTTATGGGGCCTACCAGATCCATCCCTATTCTTTCAAAGGGAACCTCGATGATGGGCATGGGCACTAGGGGACTGCGATAGTGGGGCTGGGGGCTTGTCATCTGACACACTGGACAGGATTGACAAAACCTTTTGACCTCCTCATAAACCCCGGGCCAATAGAACCTTTGCAGAATCCGCTCTTGGGTTTTTTTACACCCAAATGTCCTCCCAGCACATGGGAGTGGGCTAAGTCCAGTACCATACGGCGGTATGGCTGGGGTACCACCAGCTGCTCCACTACCTCCTGCTGCACCTTGTTCACCCTGTACAGCAGGTCCTGGTTAAAAGCCAAATGGGGAAACACCAAGTCGGCGCCTGGGTGCTGAGCCACCCCATTTACCACTGTAACCCCTTCCTCGCCCGCACAATGTCGGATCCTGGAGCTGGGCGGTCCCGAACGTGTCACGGGATACCTCCAGGTCCGGGATGGACGGGGTTTCCACAGATTCGCCTGCCAACACCTCTAGGGAAACCTATCGGAATGACACTCTACAGGTGATGTGGTGACCCCTACGGCTGGTACCCCCGCATCGGGATCTTCGGGCACTGGGCCCGATCGTTGTCCGCCCCTAAGGTAAGGCATATCACTCTTCCATAGAGCCCAGAACAACGGAAAATCCCTTCCCAGTATGGCGGCATAAGGGATCTGGCGTCCCACACCGACGACGTGCTGCACCTCTCGGCCCAACACGGACATGGTAACCCTGGCGGTGGGGTACTCTCGGTGGTCCCCATGGACACAGACAATGGAAAGGGTTTGCTTCTCTGGTAGGGTCTCAGACACTAAGGACTCATGCACAAGGGTCACAAGGCTCCCAGAGTCCAGCAAAGCATTAATCGGATGCCCATCGATCGAGACTTGGCACAGGGGTGGCATATCGGCAGCCAGTAGGGGGTCCGCGGTACATACAGGTTGGGCAAAGAAAGAAGACCGGCGAACGAACCTGCAGTCCATGGGTTCAGGGGCTTGAGGACAGTTCACGGCCCTATGTCCCAGTCCGTGGCAGTGCCAACATTGAATCCCCGTGGTCCCTCCCCGGTCTCTCTTCCCCGGAGTAGGACTAGCCTTCCCCCCCCCCTTTGTGGTTGGGACCCTATTTCCGGATCCCTAGCCTGAGGGGGAGCCTGACGGGTTTCCCGTGCCTGCGTGGAGTCCCGCACCAAATCCTGGGTCGCCACATACCTCTCGACTAGGCTTACCAACTGATCGAGGTTGCCAGGGTCTCCCTGACCGACCCAGCGCTGTATGGCCCTTGGCAGTGTCCGCACAAAACGGTTCACGACCACTTGCTCGACCATTTGGGAGGGACTCAAAGTTTCCGGCTGGAGCCACTTCCTCACCAGATGCACCAGGTCGTATGCCTGAGACCGGACGGGTCTGGACTCGGAAAAGGCCCACCGATGAACTCTCTGCGCCCGCACATAAGTGGTAACACCCAAGCGTGCCATTACCTCAGCCTTTAGCTTCCCATAATCCTGGGCATCCTCACGGCTGAGGTCGAAGTATGCTTTTTGGGCGTCTCCGACTAGGAATGGCGCCACCACTTCTGCCCACTGTCCCGACGGTAAGTTCTCCTGTTCTGCAGTCCTCTCGAACACCATCAGGAAGGCCTCTACATCATCCTCCGGAGCCATTTTCCTTAATGCAGACCGGACTTTATCCCTGGGAGCTGGCGGCGAAGGAGTCACTGCCGGTGGGGTCTCTCACTGGGACGCACTCAGAGCCTCTTGCATAAGCGCCAACTGTTGTACCAGCAAACTGTTTGTTTGTTGCTGTTGTGCATTGCTCTGCACCAACTGCTTAACCAGCTCCTCCATTTTGTCAGGGATGACCAAGCTTGCTGGTTTAATGTATGACATGCAGCCATGCACCACCCGGATAAATATTCTTTGCCAGCCTCACTGCAGTATGCCCGCTGCAAGCCACCAATTGTGGGGATCCGCTCTGGTAGGCAGTGGTAGCGAGTGCAGTATAGAGGCAACACAGACAGGTCTTGGTGTTAAACGGTGCTTTCTTTATTCACACGGTGAACACAAGTGGAAAGGCAGTGCAGTTCATAGGGAGGGTGGTCACACACAACGGCAAAACAATAGTTCAGTCCCAAACCAGCTGCAGGCTACTTGAGGCCTGGTTCCATCACATCAAGAAAAGTCTATTCAAAGCCAGGAGTAATGTCACCTCTTTCTCCTTGGGGAAGCACGCCCCTGGGTCCGGCTTCTAGCCACGGAATACGGATCCCTCCTGGCTTCAGCTGGGGTTCCCCGCACAGTCCTTTACAGGCCTCAGTACACAGCCCAGCTCACCTTCATCTCTCACTCTCACAGCAAGAGAACAACAGCTTCCCTTACGTCCTACTAGCAGCACAGACGGGGTTAACCACCCCCCGTGGACTGGCAGGACCGGCGGAATGTTTAATGAGCCCAAGACTAATAACTCAATTTAACAATTAAGTGTCTCCTTAAAAGGAGGAAGTCAACCCCCAGCCCACTGTGTTTTTTTCTGTCCTCCTGGACAGGTGGACCAGGCGTTTTGTTCCCCCCTTTCTTATGGAAAGTGCGGGGAGCCTTCTTTTCGTTTGGGTAACGACGTTGCCCTTTTTTCCTAGGTACCTTGTCAGTTTGGCCGGCAGCTTGTTTGCTGCCGGCCCAGCGCAGTGCGCCTGGCTGGGGTATTTTGGCGGCGTCCTTGGTCCGGGATCCCGGTCCCTGTGCGCCGCCATCTTCCGGAGGTAACACGGGGACTCTCCTTTTTCATCACCTCCGGGTAATCCGGCCGTGATTTTTCACGGGCACGATTTTTTTATGCGTCTTCCTGTGGAGGATTTACTGGGGAAGGGTGGATTGGCTATCCCTCCCTTCCCCTATTTTTGGAGGCTGTGTGCTCCAGTTCAGTCTCTGGCTGCATATGCTTTTTCAGCCAGCTCCCAGAGTCCTAAAATTGGTGTTGTTCCACTTGTGGTGTTTTTTTCCTCAGCTGCCTCCGATCTGTTTTTCTACCTTTCCTGCGCAGATAGGTGGTTTACAAATGTTTTATTTGTCTCTTCTTTTCCCACAGTGATGTCTTCTCCGCGGGATTCGGAAGGCAGGAAAGTGGATTTCAAGAGGAAGCATCTATCCTGCTACCATTGCAGCAGTCAACGGTTATTGTAAGCTGATCATACCTGCACTCGTGAGATCGCAGAAGCTAAACAGCTTAAGGCTGGGCTAAGACCAGTTTGGGAGACCGGTTGGGAATCCCTTGGTCTGTTGACCTAACCTACACCAGGTGTTACAGCTGCCGTTAGAGGTTCGGACCTCTAGTGAACCTACTTTGCAGGATATGTATCAATGGCTCTGTTAAAGGAGTCATAGGCCTGCTGGATGGAAAGGCTTCCTATTCGTGCCCAGGCCCCTATGGAGACCTCTGTCCCGGTAAGGAGACATTTTTGGTCTCCTTAGTTTCTTCCTCCTCGGATGAGGAGGAGCTGACGTTGTGTTTTCTCCCTGGAAAGACACAGAAGTTGCTCAAGTCCATCAGGTCGGGGACCATGATGTTGACTGTGGGGAGCCTCCCGTTCCCGCTACTCGGGCACATCGTGTCTTCGAAGCGGATGAGACCCTCCTCTCTGTCATTATATAGAGTGGAAAAAACCTGGAAAAGGTCCGGTTTTAACAAAGAAGTTAAATCCATGTTCCCGATGGCTTAACCCTTTGTGGATTCGTGGGAATCCATTCCCAAGGTGGACATGGCTATTGCCAAGTTGTCCAAGCGCACTCTGGTTCCTGCAGACGATGGGTCTAGCTGCAGGACCCCCTTGCAGAGTGCAAACTAAGACGGGGTGTTACGGCAGCTGCGGCTTCCGCTTCCACAGCCATAGCGGCTTTTGAAGTCTCTACGTTCCTCTGATCTCACCTGGATCAAATTCAAGTTGATGTGAAGCAAGTCCTGGGAGCGAGGCCAAACTCAGATCCTTGCTCTTGAGCCTTGGGTCGCTGACAATTCCTCAAAATACAGCTTATATGGCCTTCCATTCGAGCCCAACCGTTTGTTCGGTTCGGAGCTAGATAAGATCATGGAGGGCCTTTCAGACTAGAAGGTGAAGAGCCTTCCCCAGCAGTCATTTCGAGCGCAGGGCAGACAAGACCGCGGTGGCAGGTCTGGCCAGCAAACAAGCTCTTGTAGTGACTGGAGAGCACAGCGAAAGGCTGAGGTGCTCTCGTGGAGGAGCCAAAGATGGAAAATCCACCTCCTGACTACGGGCCTCTTCGAGGCTCTTGGTTAATACCCGTTACTCCTGCCGTCCTGCCAATAAGCTTCCCCATTCCTAAGCTTCATGTACCCGGCGGGAGTCGTCTCTCCCACTTCTGAGAAGAATGGATCCAAGAGATCTCGGATCCCTGGGTCCTGAATATCATTTCCAACGGTTATTTAGTCAACAACACCTCTTTTCCTCTGGACAGGTTTGTCAAGATCAACCTTCTACAAGCTGCCAAGGAGGCGATCCTAGAGGCCTACATTCAGGACTACATTTGCAAAGGGACTCTGGAGGAGGTTCCGGCAGGAGAACGGGGCCTAGGGATCTATTCACCAGTTTTTCTGGTTCCCAAGGCTTCAGGAGATCTCCGGATGATTATTGATCTGAGATATTTCAATCGATTTATAAGGAAGGTGAAGTTTTGTGTAGAAACCATCAGGTCAGTAGTTCACGTCGTCAATCTGGAGACGTGATGGCAACCCTGGACCTCAAGAATGCATATCTGCACATCCCGATCCATCCTGGTTCCAGGAAGTATATCAGGATCACGGTCCAGGTGTCCGGTGTCGTCAGGCATCTTCTGTTTGTTGCCCTTCCCTTTGGCATTTCTTCTGCCCCTCACACTTTTACCAAGGTGGTTCTGTGGTGGCGGCTTTGAGGCTTCAAGGACTGACCATCATTCCTTATCTGGACGACTGGCTTTGAAAGCCTCTGCTCTAGCGGTCCTAACCCAACTTCTTCAGGTAACAATCTCCTTTCTGTTCCACCTAGGTTGGATCAGCTGGTAGAAGTCGAACGTGAGCCCGTCGACTTCAGTAAGATATCTAGGCTTCATAATCGACTCCACTGGGATGTCGCTCCAGTTGACTCCAGAAAGAAGATTCCGGGTTCAGAACACGGCAAGTTCCTTTCCGTTCCCGGCGAGTTCCAATCCGGACTCTCATGAAGATGTTGGGGCTCATGTCAGCGTCTGCGGAAGCAGTCCCTTGAGCTCTATGGCACCTCCGCCCTCTACAGTCGGAGGTCCTCTCCTAATGGAATGGCAGCCCTGCTGGGCTAAACTCCCTGTGCTCCCTGACTTGGCAAACTCGGTATTCCCTCAGATGGTGGTGCCATCTTTTAGACGGGAAGTCTATGACCCAGCCAATCTGGGTCATATTGACTACGGATGCGTCCTAAGTAGGCTGGGACGCTCACCTAGACAACTCTCCAGTTCACGGGACCTGGTTTCCTCAGGAGTGGCTTCTTTCATCCAATCTCTGCGAGATTCAAGCTATCCGGCTAGCCCTCCTTCACTTAGCCCCTCAGATCCGGGGCAAAACGGTGAAAGTCCAGTCAGACAATGTGACTGCGGTACTTTACAGCAACCAGCAGGGAGGCACGAGATCACTTCCCTCCTGTCAGAGATCGGGGTGATTCTGGATTAGGCAGAGTTGTACCTTCCCACTTATCTGCTATCCACATCCAAGGCTCCCTCAAGATGATAGCGGCTGAGCCGCGGTCTTCCGTCGGTGGAGTGGTCCTTACATCCGGAGAATCAAGCAGATAGTCCTCAAGTGGGTATGCCAGAGGTGGATCTCTTGGCAACAAGGTTCAATGCCAAGGTGGAGAGGTTCTGCTCCCTTTACAGGGAGGACAACCCCTGGCGTTAGACGCTCTGTCAATATCCTGGAGGTTCAGGCTGGCTTACATCTTCCCTCCCTTTTCCATGATACCGAGGGTATTGATGAAAATCCGTCAGGATCAGGCCTCGGTGATAGCCATCATACTGTTTTGGCCGAAGAGATCCTGGTTTACCTAGCTCACCCAGTTGAGTCGAGGACAATATTGGAGGCTCCCCACAGCAGACCCTGGTGTCGTGGGACACTCACCTCTGCTCAGATCTGCACAGATTCAACCTGACAGCCTGGAGGTTGATCAGTCCCTTCCCAGAATAGAAGGGCTTTCAGAGTCGGTCCTGAGAACGCTGTCTCATTCTAAAGCGGACTCTACCAAGAGAGCCTACTCTTGTATTATGAGGATATTCTCATCCTGTTGTACCTCAACTGAGGTGGCGTCTGCAGATCCGCCCCTCTCCGCTATCCTTCAGTTCCTGCAAGACTACCTTGATAGAGGCCTTTCCCTTTTTCTCTGAAGGTTCAAGTTTCAGCCATTTCAGCTTGCCTTAACAGGCTTTTTCTCAGGACCCGCTGATCAAACGGTTCCTTAGAGGAGCTGAAAGATTAAAGCCTACAGTACTGAGACCCCTTTTTTCAATGGGCTTTTCAGTAGTTCTCAGGGGTTAGCATCTCCCCCTTTGAACCGTGAGAGGAGGTGGACATCAAGTTCGTCACTTGGAAGTTTGTGTTTCTCCTTACAGTGACTTTGGCCAAGAGGGTCTCTGAGCTTCAACCTCTCTCAGCATGAGCCCTATACCATTTTCTTACATGACCGGGACTTTCTTAGATTCCTCCCGTATTGTAGGCCTAAAGTTCCTTCCTTCCAGAACATCAACCAGGTGATATTCCTCCCGGTTCTGTCGACATCTACCACCTCCTCCTAGGAACCTGCTAGACATCCTCTGGACGTCTCGAGATGTCTCCGGATCTATGTGGATAGATCAAGGAGTTCAGGAAAGATGAGAATCTGCTAATCCTGTTGCCGGTAAGTTTAAAGGCTGTAAGGCATCCAAACCTTCCATCAGTCGGTGGATTGAGGAGGCTATTAAGGAATCCCTTGTTTCCACAATCTCTGGACCCTCCGGGATTCGTAAAGGCCCACTCTACTAGAGTTGTGGCTACTTCTTTTGCCGAGAGGAGTCTTCTGCCTCTTAACATGATTTGCAAAGCTGCCTCCTGGAGCTCTGAATCGACATTCATCTCCCATTATAGACTAGATGCCAGTCTAGCTGAGTTTTCGGCCTTTGGGCAGACTTTTCTTAGTTCTGCCAGGCAGGAAGGCCCTCCCTAGGGGTTTCTTCTTGCTATCTCCCCATCTGTGCTGCTGGTAGGACGTAAGGGAATCGTTAATTTCTAACGATAATTTGTTTTCACTTAGTCCTAACAGCAGCACACAAATTTCCCAACCTAGTAAGTCTAGTTTTCTTCCTACTATAAACACAGTGGGCTGGGGGTTGACTTCCTCCTTTTAAGGAGACACTTAATTGTTAAATTGAGTTATTAGTCTTGGGCTCATTAAACATTCCGCCGGTCCTGCCAGTCCACGGGGGGTGGTTAACCCCGTCTGTGCTGCTGTTAGGACTAAGGGAAAACAAATTATCGTTAGAAATTAACGATTCCACCCCACACCCTTGCTGCTGGTCGGGTTTTAAACCCTCCCTGCAAACCTGGCCTGGACCGTGGGGAGACAGGCACCCACCCGCATATCTGCCTGCTCCCAGTAAGAGCCGGCCCGGATCCGCTGTGTTAACAACATAACCGCTGCAAAACACACTTTTCCGTCTCTTACTCCACCGGGACCAGGACCCCCGGTGGCACGTACCTACCGTCTATTACCACCCCAGGTACTCTCCTACACCCCTCAGTAGTAATAAAGCCCATAATGCCCCCCCCCCAGTAGTAATAATTCTCCTTATAATGTGCTAGTGTAAAAAATACCCCCTTTTATGTTTAAGCTGTTTTAAATTTAAATGTTTGTATATGTAACATGCTTACACAGTATCTGTTTATACATATGAATTGCATATATAACAATAACAAAGACATAATTTCCTCAAGAATACTTTTATAGTGCAATAAATTCTGTATTGCGTGGGGTGTGGCCTCTGTTTCTTTCTTCAGTATTCAGATACTGAGACTCAAATGAACATGAACTACTAAGTTGTCAAGGTAAGAGTGAATATTTAAGCAGTCGAGAAGAAGAAAAAGGATAGAAAGATGAAAAATGGAGTGAGAGGATAAAAGAGGAGGGTGGGGAAGGTGAATGGGGAGAAGAAAAAAAAAAAAGGGTAGGGGGGGTAGGGGATGAAGGAAATAAATGGCAGTAAGATTAGCTACTCATGCTGTGAGCACTGATAAGAGATCTGAGGAGTCCTGAAAGTCAATCCATTGTGACCATATTTTATGATATTTGGTTGATTGGCCAGAAACCTCTGCGGAGATCTCCTCCATTCTAGCGATATATAACATTTCTTGGTACCATTTTCGGATATTAGGCACATGTGTAGTTTGCCAATGCCTGGGTATCACAGATCTGGCTGCAGAGATACAGAATCTTAGAATGTTTTTTTTCTGAGATGCAATGGAGCCATGTAGGATGGAGAGGAGTGCTATCTGAGGGGTGTTTTCAATTGATTTCTTTGTTATCTGCTCGTATATTTCGAAGACTTTGTCCCAAAATGGTTGAACCAGCTACATTTCCACCAGACATGAAGCATAGTTCGCTTTACTATTCTGCACCGCCAACAGGACTCCGGAACAGAGGGAAATATCCTGTGCAGTCTAACTGGGTACCTGTATCATAATCTTATAATTTTTTTCCTGAGCTGAGCAGGCCATTGATAATTTATGGGAAAATATAAATGCTTTTTGTTGGTCCTCTTTTGTTATAGAGGTTTCTAATTCCTGTTCCCAGCCCAGGATAAAACTCAGTTTGCCTTGGTAAGAGTCCTCTATCAAATTCTGATATAGCGATGAAATCAGGTGAGTCGGCGGAGATGACAGTAAGAATAGTCTTTCGGTTTTGGATAAGGATGCCCCGAAAAAACAATTCTCTCCTTTGGAGGAGATGTATGATTTAGCTTGTTCATATTCCAACCAAGATAAACGGATATTTGAATGTTTCGCGGACAGGTCAGAAGAGGACGGCAACGGAGCCCCTAATGGAAGGTTATAAAAGTGCGGGTCTGCTGAAGCCTGTAACCCCAGAAAAGAGTCTCTGTTAATACCAGCTTGAAATGCTGGATTGTGAAAAATTGGTGTAAGGGGGCTAGATTTCCTAGAGCATATACCTTTCCGGATGAAAGAGTCACACAATTTTAGGATCTGTTGTGTCCTTTTGTTATGTTTTTTGAGTTGGGGGCGAACATCTATGTCAATCCATGGAGCAAGTTCGAGGGGAAATGGGTAAAGAGACTGTTCTATTTGAACCTACTGTTTTGAGTGACTATGATATTGCCAGTCCAGGAGCCTGAGAAATGAAGAAGCTGTGTGATATAACTTAAAGTCTGGTAAACCTACCCCTCCAGCGGGTTTTGGCCTATGTAATGTGGTGAGACCAATTTGAGGGTTCATGGGGCCCCAAACAAATTTAATATTTGAGGTCTTAAAGGTACGGAAAAATAAGGAAGGAGGCGTTAGGGGAACTGTTTGAAAGATATAAAGGAATTTTGACATAATGTAAATTTTTAAGACATTTATTCGTCCGAACCAGGATAGACCTTTTTTGTTGAAACTGGATAAATCTTTCATTGTTCGTTCTAATAGTGGGAGATAATTTAATTTAAATAATAGTTCAGGGTCCACAGGAATCTGTACTCCTAGATATTTTATTGATGAAGGCTGGTGCTTAAATGGGAACGAGGTGAGTAAGTGGGCAAATTCCTGTTGAGGAATGGATATATTCAGGATCTCTGATTTTGTATAGTTGACCTTAAAGTTGCTTAAATGTCCGAAACGTTCAAATTCCTTCAAAATTGAAGGGAGGGAAATACGTGGTTAGCTGACATAAAGCATTAGGTCGTCTGCGTATAGTGCTATCTTATACTGTGATCCTTTCACTGTGATCCCGTGTATTGAGGGGTTTGTGCGAAGGGCCTTGGCTAGGTGTTCCATCACTATAACATATAGTAAAGGGGACAATAGCAACCCCTGTCTAGTGCAGTTGTGTATCTTTATTGATGGTGACAATAGACTGTTTACTCGTACTTTGGCTGTAGGAGTAGAATATAACGTGCGTATTCTGTTCATGAATTTAGGACCTAGCCCTATTTGTCTCAGTGAAGCGTCTAGGAAATTCCAATGGACCCGATCAAATGCCTTTTCGGCGTCAATCGATAATAGGCATAGGGGTGAAGTGTTGCTTCTCGCTACATTGGCCAGAAGTATAGTCTTTATTGTGTTATCTCGTGCCTCTCTGCCCCTTACAAAGCCCACTTGATCTGAGTGTATTATTGTTGGTAGTTAGGGGGGATAATCTTTCTGCTGGAATTTTGGAATATATTTTAATATATACGTTAATTAGAGAGATAGGCCTATAATTTGAGGGAATGGAGTGGTCTTTGCAAGGTTTAGGTAAGATGCTAATGTGGGCCCCTAAAGATTGAGTGACGAATGAGGAGTGTGTGTCTATGTTGTTGAAGACCTTTGTCAGGAAGGGGGAGAGGATGTCTTTAAAATGTTTATAGAATGCTGGCGTGAAGCCATAAGGACAGGGACTTTTCCCTGTGGGTGATTTTGTGATAGTGTGGGTGACTTCTGTATTTGTAAAGTCAACATACGCCCTTTTAATACGCCCAGTTGAGCTAATGTCCCCATAGTGCCCCCATAATGTGCCAGTATAAAATACCCCTAAATAGTGCCCCCAGTAAATGCCCCCATAGTGCTCCTCTCCCCCTTCCTCCTAGTGCCCCCTATAATGTACCAGTATAAAATGCCCCATATATAGTGCCCCAGTAGATGCCATCAGTGTCTCCCATAATTTGCAAGTATAAAATACCCCTTCTTAGTGCCCCCCATAGATGAGCCCATAGTATTCCTCTCTCCCCTTCCCCACAGAACCCACCATAATGTGTCCCAGTATAAAATGCCCCTATACAGAGAAAAAACAGATGAGGTGGCTCTACCAGCAAATAAATGGAACAAATGGTGCTCAATATCAGACTGGTGTGAGCTCCACACACCCAAATAGACAAATGTAAAAAAGTGTTTATGATATGGCACTCATATTTTGGAATTAAAACACTTGAACATTTATTAAATATATTTCCACACTGATGCAATACAAATTTGACTTCCTTTAAAAATCTTCTATTAAATGAACCTTTTTTCTCCCCCTTTTTTTTCTCAAAAAGGAGAAAAAAATCTTTCCATACAAATAAAAAGTTTACATGTATAAGAACTTCCTAAATAAAAAAAATAAATAATAATTCATAGATAAAAAACTCATGGACAAAGAATCGCCTTTCAAATACACCATATATATGCTAGCAATATTTATCAATAGATGTGCGTAATATCCAATGGAATGAGCGATTAGATATATAGTTCATCATTCGGTGTTATTAATCCACTCAAATTTCGCATCCTGTTTGACATGTCCTGCAATGAATACGCAATCTACCAACGAGAAAAATTCAAAAAAATGACCGCATTCAATAGTGGTCAGTTATTCCATTCCCCCGATTATGGGGAAAATAAATAAATAAAATAAAAATAAAATGTCACTATATTCGGTGGCTTCCCACTTGTTTAGCATTCAATTCCTCCTTACCTCCGTGAGGCTGGTAACTCACTGTGCGAATCCCCACTGTCGGCGTACCACGTGTTGGAGTCTCGATCTCTCACTATTCGTGGAGTTGAGGTATTTTAAGACTGCCCGGTTATTTTAATCGGACATCACACAACCAACTTGTTGTTGTCTCTGATTATCGAAACGCCGTGATAACTCCAAAGGTGGGTGAGAAATCGCACTTAGGTAGAAGCGGGTCGTATATTCGACATGTGTTAGAAGTTGAGCATACGCTTGTTCTTACATTCGCAAAAGTACTGGATAATTCCTAAACGCGTTTCGAGGTCCCATATGGCACTGACATCTTCCTCAGTGGTAACCCAGTACTCGATAAGGCATCCTTTTTATACACCATCTCATTAATCGGTTAGACCACTATACAGAGCCCTCCATATAAAATACCCCTTCTTTGTGGCCTCAGGAGATGCCCCCATAGTGCCACCAATAATGTGTCAGTAAGAAGTGCCCCCATAGTGCCCCCCAATAATTCTGCCAGTAAGATGTGCCCCCATAGATGCCCACCAATCATGTGCCATTAACAATTGCCCCCATAGATGCCCCCAATCATGTGCCAGTAAGAAGTACCCCCATAGATGCCCCCCAATCATGTGCCAGTAACTAGTACCATATAAAAAAATAAACACTTATACTTACCTTCATCAGGCTGGCAGCGATGCGATGCAGGCCTCTTCCGGCCTGTGTCCCGTGCTGTACGGCTCAGGGGGCACGAGTACGACATCACGCCGCCTGCACTGGCCTCTGATAGGCTGCAGGCCAAGTGGAACGGGGTTCAGAGGAATGGGGAAGGGAGGCGCCTCTCCCCTGCCCCGCAACATCCATCTGTATCGCTGTCCTGAGGAAGCCCCCTACTTGTCACTAGGGCCGCACCGCCTGAGGCAATTGCCTCACTTTGCCAAGCGGCCCTGCTAGCGCCCCCTGGGATTTTGCAACCCCCAACATTACGCCACTGGCCAGTGGGGCTTAAGATGCAGCTGCCTTGGGCCCCCCAGGAGCAACTGGGCTCGGGGCAGCTGCCCCTTTTGTCCCACGTTAAAGACGGCCCTGCATGGGATTCAGCCAGTTCTCTCAGGGTCTCCAGATCCGATTGTTAAAATTACAGAAGCAGCTGTTGATGAGCGCTTCCATTCCATACTTTAGCTCCTTAGACTTTTTAAAAGTTGGGTGGTATGTGTGTAGTGTATATATAGTGTATTTATGTGTGTTGCATATATATGGTGTATGTTTATGTAAACATGTGTCGCGACGCCGCGTGTCTGCCGTTTAGTAGGGAAACTGTTAAAATGTTGAATCCCACCGCTGAGTCGGGGTTTCAAGCTCCGCGTACAGGACTTTAAGGGCAGTAAAGAAATCTTAGATATTGATCCTAATCTCATACACTGTACATTTTAGATTACTGTACGTGTCCTTTATTTGCACTATTTCACCAGGAATGTTCTTTAATGTAAACTAAATGAAAAAAATAAACTTAGTATTTCTTCAGAATGTTTCTAGTAGTTGAGCTTGAAATGACTTTGTGCTTTATAACCCACCCACCTTTTTTTTTTTCCAAAACACTGTGTTTTGCAAATGTGGACATTCTTCTCTCCCAGATCTTAGATTGGTGTAACCTTACATCAGGTTAGTCCTGCTGCTCAGTGATGAACATTTAGCTGCTGACAACCATGTCCAAGTACCTGAAGCATTTTACCTCTGTGGGTGACAAACAAAATGAAAGGCAGTGGAAAGTGGATGAAGAGAAGCAGCCAGAAGAAGAGCCTCAGAAGACGCCCCTTCCATCTACCTCTTCATACTCCTTCAGAGATAATCTAAGGTGGCTCCTTAGTTGCCACAAGTTTCAGGTACTTTCTGTATAGACTTGTTACCATCTGCTTACAAATCGACTTTGTAGACTATTTCCTAATATAACACATAAGTCTTGATGTTATTGTAGATGATTGCCAGGTAATGTAGCCTTATACTATACTTTAGCTATTGGCGGCTTCCTTCATTTTCCTTATTGCGCTGTAATGAAGTGGTATCCATCCCTCCCTGCTATTTCATGATTGTTTTTACAGATTGTCATCGTCTGCCTGGTTATTCTGGATGCTTTATTTGTTCTTATCGAGGTACTTTTAGACTTGGAATTATTACATGAGAAAGTTGACCACATTATACCAAAGGTAAGAACAGACTTTATTGTACAACAACTTCTAAGACCGTTGAACTTTATTTTCAAACGTCTAATTGCTAACTCTTAGAGAAAAGACGAAAAAAGTCTACTTCCCATGATGTCCGTGTCACTATAGCTAATTAGGTTTTAACAGTAAAACGGTTGAGATCTTGGCCAGTCAGGTCTGACAACTATGGGAGGCTATATATAGTCTGCAAAGTATTTGCCTACAGTGGTGATGACAGATCTAAGCTATGTGGGTACTTTAGGTGCCCAACACATAAGTCTGTTATCAGACAATGGCAACTGTTGTTTAAAGCCGTTTTCAGATAATCATGATTACAGGTATTTTTGCACCCGTATTATGGACACAACCTCTGGACCTCATTAGTTCATCAGAACTGGAGTTAGAGTATCATTGGTGGCTATGGTGCTCCAACTGCAGGAGGTCCAGGTGCTGCGACCTTAATATGGGTGCAAAAATGAAAGAAAGCCTTGACATGGAATTTTGATCCTTTTATATTCTTAGAATAGGGCAGGGAAGGGCAAACTGCGGCTCTCCAGCTGTTGCAAAACTACAACTCCCAGCATGCAAAGACTGCTTACAGCTATCAGCCTACAGCAGGGCATGGTGGGAATTTTAGTTTTACAACAGCTGGAGAGCCGCAGTTTGCCCATCCCTGGGATAGGCCATCAATAAGTGATTGTCAGGTAGTCGACACCCCCCAGTGATCAGCTGTGCAGCAGGCACTACAACTCCATCCATGGTGTGTAGTAGACACATCTGTTTACATCAGCGCTGCTCCCATGGAAGTGAATGGAAGTTGCGCTGCAGTAATTGGCTCTGTCCACTACATACAGTGGTGGAGCTGTGGGTGCCAAAGATACTGCAGAATAGCTGACTGGCGGGGGGTGCGGTGTGTCGGACTCATGGCATATCTTTAGGATAGCCCATCAATATGAAAAGACTGGAAAACCACTGTAATATTTAATATACATTAAATGTAAAAAATGCCTACATATGATTTGATGCTACTGGCAAACTTGTATATACTGTATGTGTGGGGCAAAGATGTAGATGGTGATTTGAACCCACTTAAAGGGGTTGTCTTCAGCAAATGGTGATTGCCATAAATGGGTTCTGCAGCTTTTTCTTACTGATCATCTATCCTCTGGATAGATTATCAGCATCTGATCCACAGGGTTCCGGCACCCGGGACCCGCAACGATCAGCTGTTTGAGGAGGCAGCGGCTAAGCCCCATTGAAGTGAACTCTGATTGGTCGCTATTGGCAACTCAGCCAGTTCTATGTTACACCAGTTTGATTATATATACTCATATATGGGGAGATTTATCAAACTGGTGTAAAGTAGAACTGGCTTAGTTGCCCATAGCAACCGATCAGATTCCACCTTTCATTTTCCAAAGGAACTGTCAAAAATGAAAGGTGGAATCTGATTGGTTGCTATGGGCAACTAAGCCAGTTCTACTTTACACCAGTTTGATCAATCTCCCCATATATGAGTACATATAAAGTGCTTTTGAATAAACATGTGTTTCTTGTTATTTTGCCTCTTCACCAGATATTCCATTGTTTGAGCCTTTCTGTATTGTCCTTCTTTTTGCTGGAAATTCTTGGTAAACTATATGCCTTTCGACTGGAGTTTTTCCACCACAAGTTTGAGGTGTTTGATGCAGTTATTGTTATAATATCATTTATCATCGACGTGGTCTATATAACCCGGGAAGATATCTTCAACGCAGTCGGGCTGTTAATCTTACTCAGACTTTGGAGAGTGGCCAGAATTGTCAATGGTAACTATTTCCCTTACAATATATTCTTATTGACATGTTTATTTCCCATCTTGCTAATTTCATGTAATGTTTGTCAATGATGTCACAATAAATCCAGACTTACTGGATTTTGTGTTGCAAGTCGCGTATGACTTTTCCTCCATTAACCCTCATGGGAGATGCAAGTGACAGGCGACTCACCTGTAACTTGGCTCTATTTTCACACTGAAATCACAGTTTGAAAATAGTCACATGACAGTAAGGGAAGAAGAGTTGCACATATTTTTGTGTTATGCAACTTGTCTGCCACTTGCTCGACACATGTAGCCATACCCTTAAGGCCCCTTTCACACGAGCGAATTTTCTGGGCGGGTGCAATGCGTGACGTGAACGCATAGCACCCGCACTGAATCTGGACCCATTGATTTCAATTGGTCTGTGTACATGAGCGTTGTTTTTCACGCATCACTTCTGCGTTGCGTGAAAATCGCAGCATGTTCTATATTCTGCGTTTTTCCTACAGCCCTGGCCCCATAGAAGTGAATGGGGCTGCGTGAAAAATGCATTGCATCCGCAAGGAAGTGCAGATGCGATGCGTTTTTCACTGATGGTTGCTAAGAGATGTTGTTTGTAAATCTTCAGTTTTTTATCATGCTCGTGAAAAAACGCATCAAAACGCATTGCACCTGTGAGGAAAAAACTGAACAACTGAATGCAATCGCAGACAAAACTGACTGCACTTGCTTGCAAAATGGTGCGAGTTTCACTGAACGCATCCAGAACCCAATCCGTAACACTCGTGTGAAAGAGGCCCAAGGCATTCCGGATTTGCTCTGGATGCAGCCCGGGTGAATTGCGGGACACCAGTGCGAATGCGCATGTAATTTCAGTTAGTTTTGACTGCAATTGCGTTGTTCAGTTTTTTCCGCGCGAGTGCAATGCGTTTTGCATGCACGTGAGAAAAAACTGAAAGTGGGTGTTCTTAATACAGAATGCTTACTTAAAGAGGACCTTTCACCGGTCCAAAGTTTGTTAGTCAATGGTATGTACATGCAGAGCGGCACCCAGGGATGTCCCTGCACTTACTTGTATCCCTGGGTGCCGCTCCGTTTGCCCGCTGTAGCCCCCCCGGTACAGGCGCAGGCGCTGCTGCTAGTTTTGCCTTGGGCGGAGACATCCTCTTTTGCCCTGAGCGTCTCCTTCTCCCAGGCTGGAGCGCTGGCCATTAGCAGCGCTCAGCTCATATCCTGCCACCTCACAGGATATGAGCTGAGCGCTGCGATTGGCCAGTTCTCCAGCCTGGGAGACGCCCAAGGCAAAATTATCAGCAGCACGTACGCCGGTACCGGGGCTACAGCGGGTGAACGGAGCGGCACCCAGGGATACAAGTAAGTGCAGGGACTTCTCTGGGTGCCGCTCTGCATGTATATACCATTGACTAACAAACTTTGGACAGGTGAAAGGTCCTCTTTAAATGTGGCTTAAGGGGTTAAAAAATAAAAATTAACTCACCTCATCCAATTCATCGCGCAGCCGGGCATCATCTTCTTTCAGGACCTGTCAAAGGACCTTTGATGATGTAATTGTGCTCACCATGTGGTGAGCGCGGTGACGTCAGCGCAGGTCCTGCTGAATGAAGATAGAAGGATCTTTAAAGGACATTTGTGTCATCAAAGGTCCTTTGGCAGGTCCTGAAAGAAGAACAAAGATGATGATGCCCAGCTGCGCGATCAATTGGATGAGGCGAGTAATTATTATTATTTTTTAACCCCTTAAGAGACATTTAAGTAAGCATTCTGTATTAAGAATGCTATTATTTTCCTTTATATCCATGTTATAAGGGAAAACAATAAAGTAAATTGACTTTTATCAATTTACTTACATCTTCTTCTAGCAACCATGCGTGAAAATCGTATGGCATCCGCAGTTGCTTGCGGATGCTATGCGATTTTCATGCAGCCCCATTCATTTCTATGGGGCAGGTGCAATGCGTTCACGTCACGCATTGCACCCGTGTGGAATTCTCCCCTGTGTAAGAGGGGCCCTAAGGGTTTGTTCAAGATAATTAAAAAATCTCAGCCATGCTCCTGAATGTTGTACAGTAAAAACGGATTCTACACATACTGCTTTCTTCTGTGCTGGTCCAGTCCTCCTGCCACTGGTTGTTTACAGACTGCAGTAAAGATGTGCAGGTATATGGCACATGACTGCTGCAGCCAATCAGTCCTCAGCAGCATACCAACCAAAAGTAACTGCGGCACCTAAACAGTTGGATGGGGGCTCCCTCTGTCACCTTAGGATGATCCCACAGATGTATTGCAGTGTACTTTACATACTATCGCATGTTCATGTCCCCTGGGGTGACAAAAATAAACAAATACCAACAAATATTTTAATGTAAAAACCTAAATAATATAATCAATTTGTATCTGTGAAAATCTGAACTTTTAAAATATTGTGAAACTGTAAATAGATGACAAAATTGCTGTTTTTTGGTCACATCACCTACCAAAAAAAATATGAAATAAAAATGATCAAAAAGTTGTATGTACCCCAAAATGTACCTATGAAAACTATAGCTTGCTTTGCAAAAAAAACAAAAAAAAAACAAAAAAAAACTCACACAGCTCCATAATCTGATAAGGGGTTTTTCTCAATACATTTATTTTTTATTTCTCAGTATATTTTGAATGTTACCTGGTGCCATAAAAATACTTGTCCCACAAAAAAAAGCAGTCTTATATTGATTGTCAATCTTATATGACTGTCGACGTAAAAATAAGTGTGACCCACGGTGCTGATCCTACTTACCTGATCCTTGCCACTGGGTTCTGTCTCCATCGCTGCTATGCCGGTACTGCATGTCCCAAGTCTCTCCTCATCAATTTGATGCGGGGCACATGACCGATATTACCAATCACTGGCTGCAATGGTGGCATGTCATCCAAACATATTTTGACACGGGGAGATCCAGGACCTGCAGAGCTGGCGTGGCAGAGATTGAGCCAAACCCCAGTTGTGGTGATCATGTGAACAGCCCCTTTAAGGGAATAATGACATTTTAGATTTCCATATATGAAGATCAATAGATCCTTTCATACCTAGGCCTGTAATCATAAGATTCCCTCTAGAAGAAATTCATTTCCACCATATTAGTTTTTATACTGTAAGTGTATATTCTGCCTGATCGCCAACGGAACTACAGAAAAAAAAAATGGCAAGTCACCTACTCCAATTGATCGCGTAGGTGCCGGTCTCCTGTTCTGTCTTCAGCTAGGGGTGGGGGGGGGGGGGTAAAAGACCTTCCGTGATGTCACTGGGTCACATTGTCCAATCACATGCTTCCATCACCATTGTCACCAAAGGTCCTTTAAAGCTGAAGACAGAAAATTAACTCACCTACTCCAATTGATCGTGTAGGTGCCGCTCTCCTGTTCTATTATTTTTAACCCTCAATTGTCCTTTTACTTTGCATTCTGTATTTATAATGCTATTATTTTCCCTTATAACCATGTTATAAGGAAAAATAATAAAATATACAGAATACTCAACCCGAAACCGGACTTCAGTGATGAAGTCCGGCTTCGGGTCTGGGTACCAAACATGCCGATTTTTTTCACGCGCGTGCAAAACACATTACAACAGTTTGCACACACGCGGAAAAATCGCACATTTTCCCGCAACGCTCCCGCTTCTTATCCGGGTGTCAAACTTGACGCCCATGTGAAAGAGGCCTAAGAGTAGTGAGACAATGGATCTCTTTGCCACAGTATGTTATGAAGGTTAATTTGAGCTGGACTGGGAATTTACTCTAAGAGCATGGAGGTCTTCAACCATAACGTATGTTAGCTGGTGTTCATCTCCAAGGGGCAACTGCACTCAACCCATTGCTTTTACGGGCGCCCATCTTTTTTATCCATCCGCTGCCGGGTTTCTGTAATTTTGTATTCCAATGAATGACAGCACGTAGTGCTTGTATTGCTTCGATATGTGTAAAATGTATTTATCCAGTCAAAAAATGTGCATCATGTACATCACAAAGGTAAGCTTTCAGGCTACCAGAGTCCTTTTTCAAGCTGGAACATATCACACACTTGTTAATGTGGAGACTTGTGATGTCCATGATCACCAGCAGTAAGCAGCTGCTAGTAATCACCAGTGGTAGATGTAGCACAGTTCCTCCATATTAAGATTCAAGGTAATAAAGCATTTTAAGATTCTGCTAGACTGTGATGTCCGTTACGACAAACCATTGCAAGATTTTATCTTTGTTAGAAAAATGCTCCCTTTCTATGTGGTTGGGCCAGTCGCTTTCATACAGCCCAGTATGGATTACTTTCTGCTTGTTTTACAGGTGTCATTGTGTCTGTAAAGAGCAGAGCAGATGAAAAGATCCACAAGTTAAAGGAGAAACAGGAGACCCTATTAGCCAGAGTCTCTCAGCTAGAGCAGCAGTACACCCAGCAGGTACTGTTCATCTCCGCCCGGTACTGAAACTAAAAATTATAGCAATTGATTTGTGACAAAAATTAGTGCATTAGTGCATGCACACTGCTGCAAACGAAGCTGATGCCCTCAGTGGTTATCGGAACGCGCATGCCCGGGCTGGGCTGTTAACTGTGCACACATATCATGAAAGGGCTGGCCAGACGATACACTGCGGAGGAGTTAGGCGAGCAAAACGCCTAGGTTCGTGGGCACTTACAGCGAGCCCTCATTTACATACCATTATAACCTTGCTTCTTCAGCTTTACAGAATCGGACCAAAACAAACAAGGTACCGTTAATATAGTGCGTGTGTGCAAGAACGCAATAGAAGTAGAGATGAGCGAATTTCCTATTTTGAAATTCGTTCACGCTTCCTTTACTGGTAAAAGGTGAATTGAGTGAAATGAGCGGTACGATCATGAACTTTGGTACCTTTTTAAGTTGCATAACAAAATCATTAAGAAAGTATATTACAAAAATAATTTTGGTTCTATTTAGGAGAGTTTAAAAGCTCAGTTAGGCTACTTTTACAATTGCGCTTTCTTTTCCGCTATTGAGATCCGTGATAGGATGTCAATAGCAAGGGAAAACGCTTCCGTTTAAACTGAACGAAACAGAATGCACCAGAATGCATTCAGTTCCATTTGCTTGCGTCCCCATCGCGGACAGAATTGCGCTACAAGCAGCGTTTTTCTGTCCGCGATGTGGTGCGAAGCAAGAAGAATCCATCCTGACAAACAATGTAAGTCAATGGGGATGGATCCGTTTTCTTTGACACAATAGAAAACGCATCTGTCCCCCATTAACTTTCAATGGTGTTCATGACGGATCGGTCTTGGCTATTTTAAAGATAATACAACCGGATCCGTTAATAACGGATGCAAGTGGTTGTATTATCAGTAACAGAAGCCTTTTTGCTTGTGAAGGATCCAACAAAAATGCTGGTGTGAAAGTAGCCTTTACTCTTTAAACAACATAATTAGAGAACTATACATGTACGGAGGATGCCAATAAGGGGTTAAACAGGTGAGTATTGGATATTGTATTATTTAAAAGAATTTCCTGCACGTACAGAAGAATATTTTTTTACTGGACAACCCTTTTAGGCTAGTTTCACACTATCCATGTGTATGCTAGTCGCCGGAGGTCCGCTCCGGCCCCATTGAGTGTAAGGGGGCGGGCAGGAGTTCCGGTGGCAGCACGGCAAACATGTCGAGAGACGGCCGCAAAAAAACTACGACATGTCGTACATATTTACATATTTGTATTTAGTACAAAGGGAAAACCTGTTAGTGATGTTATAACAACAAGAATTTTACACAATAAGTAATGGTCTGTCTGTAGCACAATAACTACTTGCACTAATTTGAAGGGAATGTGTTCAGAAAAGGACCATTTATTTAAATCAAGTTTTTGTTGAAAAAAAACATTAAAAAATTCTTTACAATTATGCTTAATTTCCATGTGACTGTGTCACATTGTGCAGTTTTTGTACTGGCCACTAAGCCTACTAATAGGAACCACATCTTGGTTCACTTCAATAGTCCATCATCACGGGCAGGATAACAATGACAGATATTACTTGTATGTAATGCAGGATCCTCTATTCGCAGTAGGTGACGAACATCTAGTATCTACTACTTGTACAATGACCTCTGCACATGCCTAGAAAACGCTCCCATAGAAGTCAGTGAGGTCCCCTCCTGACCATTGTGTCTGTGGCCCATGGTCGCTGTTCTAAAGCTTCTCTCTAAATGCTGTTAATAACAGCTAGGGAAATATGGCTGCCCCCATAATCATGTTCAAGAAATAGAATAAAAGAAAAACTACAGTCAGTAAGTAAAAGCAGATTAGAAAAATATTTCACTATTTGTTTTTAACAGTTGGAAAAGAAAGATAGGGGAGCAGTGTAATGGAATGGGAATCTTATTTTCTGTACTAATTGCACTGACGCTTCAGTTGTCGCTAGTTTGCTTCATTTGATCCCATCTAAGAGCTCAATCTAAATAGATATTCTTATATTTTCCAGGAACAAGAGATTTCAAGACTCCAGACTTTATTACAGCAAAACGACATATTCCCCGAGCCTTACAACCCAGCCACTGCTTGAAATTAATAAATGGTACTTTCATAGGGTCCATTCACACGTCCGTGTGTGTTTTGCGGATCCACGGATCCGCAAAACACGGACATCGGCGATGTGCGTTCCGCAATTTGCGGACCGCACATTGCCGGCACTCTCATAGAAAATGCCTTTTCTTGTCCGCAATTGCGGACAAGAATAGGACATGTTCTATTTTTTTCGGGAACGCAATTGCGGACCCGGAAGTGCGGATCCGCAATTGCGGACCCGGCCGGGACATCGTCTGTCCCCATTGAAACTAATGGGTCCGCAATTCCGTTCCGCAAATTGCGGAATGGAATTGCGGACGTGTGAATGGACCCATACTTGCGTTAAACTTTTCCAGTATTGAGTTCCGTCCTAGGGGCTCAATACCGGGAAAAAAACTGATCAGTTTTATACTAATGCATACTGATGGAGAGCAATCCGTTCAGTATGCATCAGGATGTCTTCAGTGCAGTCACTCTACAGTTTTTGGACGGAGAAAATACCGCAGCATGCTGCGGTATTTTCTCCCTCCGAAATTCCAGAACACTTGCCTGAATGCCGGATCCAGCCCCAAGTGTTCCAGAAAAACTGATCCGGATCTGTTTTTGCGGATGACAACCGGAGAGACAGATCCGGTATTGCAACACATTTGTGAGACGTATCCGCATCTGGATCCGTCTACAAATAATATCTGTTTGCATACAGATTGCCAGATGCGGCAGGCTGTTCCGGCGACGCAACTGCCTGCCGGAATCTAACAACGCAAGTGTGAAAGTACCCTTACTTTTCTTGAAAATATATTTTTTACAACATTTTTTTTTAATAGAGATTGTGTTTGTGTAACATGAGTGCAGTGCAAAGAAAGATTTTATGTAATTTGTTAATGTTTAATCTCTGACAGTATAAAACGTACATCTTTAATCACTTTCAAAATTAAGTTTGAAAATGTAAATTCTTTTATTATTATTGGAATAAAATGAAGAATGATGGACCAGCCACCAGGTATAAAATTCGTTTTCTTACTTTCTTTTCTTGGCTACTGAGTGTCTTGTACTTTCAGGTCAGATATTATGCTGCTACTCGCTCTTTGATGAAACCGGGTTAAAATCGATGGAAGTGTTGCCTATAGCAAACACTTAGTACTCCAGCATTGTTTTTACTACCCAACTCTCCAGCAATACTCTACCAATGTCATTTGTTCCATCCCAGCTCTGTTGCATCCATACAATTTGAACCCTTTGATTATAGGCTGCTGTGTCATGTGAGTCCAGTCTGACCAGTTATGCAATCGTATCTGTCTTATCTAACAGCATTAGTGCAGTAATACATTAAACGAGTCCCTACTATGATTAAAGTGCATTAATACACATCAAGCAAGCAGACAATTTTTGGGAAGGAAATGTTCCTTCCCAATAACTGCCTGCTCATCAGTGGAGGTGAAGAGCTGCATTTACATGCAGCAATCACCTCCACTGTATAAGGACAAAAGATGGCTACTGCTATCGCTCATCCTCAGAAACGAATTCATTGTTTGTGGGCAAGAGAGTCCTGTTTGCAAAGCATGATCTGCTGCCCAGAAACAATGATTGAGGTGTTTACACTAAAGATCATTTCACCCTGCTTGTTCATCAGCTGATGGGCAGCACCTTTACACAGGACGATTATCGAGCATTTGTTCCCGATAATCAGTCTGAAAATCGTGCCATGTAAAGCCAACATTAGTTGCAGAGTTACTAAACTCCCCTGACTCTCACTGCCTGTATATACCATCTGTGAGTGCTGTGTGCAGGATCTCCAGTGTATACAATTAGACAAAAGCATCCCTGCACCAAATATATCATCCAGCCTGAGCCACTGTGATAAATGTGGTGCAGCCTATGTTTACGCCAGGTAACAGCAACCTTCGGCACTCCAGCTGTTCTGAAACTACAACTCCCAGAATGCTTTATTCGCTTCTATAGGAGTTACAAGAACAGCTGAGCGAAAGTGCATGCTGGAAGTTGTAGTTTCACAGCAGGTGGAGTGCCGAAGGTTGCTGACCCCTGGTTTACGCCATGTATAGGTTTAGTAAATCTGCCCCACTGTCTTAAGGAATACATGAGCTTCGCCATTCCTTAAATTTCAAAAGATGTTCCAGACCTAATAGAGAACTTGAAACCAGATATACAGAATTATTATTAGGTGGCCTTTTTAAGGCGCATGACAGTTTGGTCAAAACTACTGGCATACACCAGATGGATAGAGAAACTGGCTAGCCCCTATTCACCCAAATCACTCTTGTGGTCTACATCTCATGTAACGCTAGATGGACCAGTATTACGGCCTATTATGTTCACAAGGGAGATTAAGAGAACTTGTTCTAGTTTCCTCTGGTCTCTGAACAGTCATATGACCTCCTTTTTGTTTAACCCTCTGTTCCCAGATGGTCTTGGAGGGGCTTACTAGATACTGGTTTGAAAAGAGATTATTTAGATTAGCAGAGGTGGTGGGTCATAGGACTTTGGAGGTTCTTCCATTTGACACTGTGAATTCCAATCAACAAATACCTAACCATTGTCACTATAAATATCTGCCACTCAAGTACTTTACATATTCACTTTATGGTGGGTACAAACTCTCATCTCCCACTTTCTTTAAAAGATTATGTAAACTTGAGGCTTCTACTAGAGGGTTAGTTTCAGATATATACAAGATAGTTCCTCACCCGGACCAAGCTCCGAGACATCCTTATGGATAAATGGGAAACCTTTTTGGGCACCTGTTGTCTCCAGTCACATGGAAGAGGATATGGAGACAAGCAGCTAAAACGTCTACTTGATTCACATATAAAGAAAATCAATACAAGTTACTCATGTTTAGGCATCACATGTCTGCATTCTTGCATAGGCTGAACCCCTGATCCCTGATGTGTGCTGGAGATGCGGTTCACAGGAGGGGACCTTGACACATTTGTTTTGGTCTTGTCCCTTAATTAGGACATTTTGGTTGGAAGTTAAAACTCTCACTCAAGACATTTCTCAATTGTGGATCCCGTTAGAACCTCTCTATTTCTCCTTAATGTCTCTCCAAACCCAATGGGGTGTAAAACTGCCCGACTACTCCTGCATATCACTACCGCAGCTCGATGCCTCATTGGAAGCGTATATTACCCCCACCACCAGTTTAGACTTATATAAGAAGGTAGATAGAAATACATAGCATGGAATATCTTGCAGCATTATTGAATAATACATTAGATACCTTTATGGCACTGTGGTCGCTATGGGACACCTATTGGATCTTACAGGGAGACAAGTACCCTTCCTGAACTGTGAGTTCTTTCCTCACAGATGCATAACGCTGATCCTCCAGTCAAGGGATTCCTGCACAATATCGCCGATCGCATACATTATCCCCGGGTGTCTGCTGTTTAAAACTGCAGGCAGCAGCTATGGCACCATCTGTGCTTGCGAGCGGGAGCCATCTTTAAACACCCGACGCCCCCCTGGCCGGTCGGGAAGGGGTTAAAACACTGCTCCTATGCTTTGTAGTCCAGTTGGTGATCCTACTCAATGACAGACCACCTTTTCAGATGAGTAAAACTGCCTATGTGAGTAGTCCGGAATCTGCAGAGATTAAAATTACCTAATTACTAGTTCTACTGAATCTTTCCCATAAAAAAAAATAAAAAAAAATCAATCTGCTCATTTTGCTCTAAAACTAAGGCGTCTAAATACTTGTTTGTGTGCAAGGAGGCCGAGATCAGAGATAACTCTGATCCCAGCTGTTTATTTCTTCCAATGCCATGGTCAATGGAGAGGGAGGCGGCACACTCTGTCCTCATAACCCCCCCCAACATGATTACAGAGTCCTGAGCAGTTGTCATGGCAACTGGGGGCTCCCAGGCTTGCCATGTTAATACTCCTGATAGAATTCCAGTGAAATCACCACACAGAAGTATTGCAGTGTATCTGCAAATGTTAAAAACTCAACCTCCTTCCCCATTTATGATATGAAAGGTAAACAATAAAGAACTACTAAAATATATGCTGCATGATCACTGTAACAAAAATCACAATGTGAGAATTGCCGTTTGTGATCCCACCTCCTCCCAAAAATAAAAATATTATCAAAGTTGCATGTACCTCAATACGATCTAAAAAAAAAAAAAAAAACTGCACATAAAATGAGCCTCCACACACATCCGTTGATGGAAAAATAAAAAAGTTATGAATGTCAGAATATGGCGACACAAAGTCATTTAAAAAAAAATGTTTTAATCAGGGGCATACACAGATCTTATAGGGCCCCATAGCAAAACTTAACATTTCCCCCCACACTAGTTTCTCAGTGCACCTGCATCAATCACTCCCAGGCAAAGCAGAATCCAAAGCATAGATTTATGACGAGTTTAAAAAATTTTTATTAAACAGAAAAAGTTTTAATTACAAAAAAATTTCAAAAGTCACCCTCGGCCTCACCCATTTTATCCGACTTCTGTGTCAGAAAAAGCGGAACAGGCGTTTCAAAAACATGGAGCTAATCCCAAACAACAAATTCCTCAATGTATTTACAGCAGACAACTCAGAATACATTGATAAATTCTCCAGCTTCACTTCACATATTACAAAGCTGCCTGCCTGCAGCTACCACTAGGGGGAGCTCAATTCATAGGAATTTGTACAGTGCAACAGAAGCTATTATAATGTCTTTGCAATGCGCCCTCCCGCCCCTCTCCCCCGAGTCTATAGCAGTCTGTGGTCTGCCTTCATTGAAGGTACGCCACTTGCTTTTAATTCCTTAAAAGTAGTAAAACCTAATAAACAAATATATACATTTGGTATCACCATAATTGTAGACCTGACCTGCAGAATATGCTTCTCATCTCGTTTTTACTGCGCAATGAACACCCTATAATGGTTTTACAGTTGTGTAAGACACTAAATTGTGCCATTAAAATGTATTACTCATCCCAAAAAAAGTCTCCAAAATTGACCTGGTTCCTAAGGGGTTAAGATGGAAGTGACTGATACAAAATAAACTCTTACTAAGATTTTCACCTGTTCTGTGTTTTTAACTCGCACCTGATTTTATCTCACAATCACTTATGAAAATCACTGATGTGTGAACTGGGCTGTGTTTGGTCAGTGATTTCCATCAGTGATTTTGAGCCAAAACCAGGTGCAGGTCTGAACACAGACCAGGTGCAGATTTTTCCCTTATACCTTATGTCTGTGTAGGCTTCATTCCTGTTTCTGGCTTATAATCACTGATGGAAATCACTGACCAAACACTGACACTGGGAATGCGGTCTTAGGCCTCACTCTCAACAGTGCAACATCTTTTTGTAGAACTATCTTCAGATATTTGTCCATATTCAAGCTGCTTGGTTATCGGTGACATCACTTTCTTCCATATGTATTACCCATTCATTGCTGATGCAGAAGATCAATCTGAAAGAGAAGACACGTTTCTGTGATCATTTTATTTTTAATTCATTTAAACTGATAACCTATCAACATCAGATCACTGGGGGTCTATCACTATCAGTCGGTCATTTTTGGCAGCCACTGGCATTGGAAATAACATAGTCAAAAGAGTCAAAAGCAGACAGCGCCATCCACTGTGTAGTGGCCATGCTGGCTTACTGCAGCTAAGCTCCAAGTGAATGGGACTAGAGCTACAGTAACGCAGCATGGCCATTAACACAGTAAATGGAGCCTTCCGTCCAGTGTGAAAACAGCTAATCGGAGGGAGCGCCAGGAGTCGGACCCCCGCTAATCTGATACTGATGACCTATCTTGAGGATTGCTCATCAATATCTGGACACTGGAAAACCCCTTAAAAGGCCCAATAATCACTATTACTTAAAAGTAATCCATTGAATACAGGTTTTCTACAAGACATAACATAGGAACATACGGAAAGTTTTGCAGACTGTGTAGCAAGTTTATCTGTGGTTTATTTTACCATCTATCTGTAGGTTTAATATTTTTATAAATCACTTTTGTGTATACTGCAAACTTTGGGGCAGATTTACTAATACTGTCTGAAATTGAGAGACTGTAAGCTCAGACAGGCAGTCTTAAGGTCCTTTTACACAGACAGATTATCAGGCAAACTATTGAGGATGAGCATTTGTATAAACACCCGTTCCCAATCATCTGCCTGTGTAAAAGGTGCTGGCGGTCACCTGATGAACTAGCAAACACTTGTTTATTAGGTGATCGTGCTATTTTCCTGGCGCTGAAAATCATCGTTCCTGTGCAGCAGATCTTGTTGTATACTTTACACAGGCCTAGAATCTGCCAGATAATCGCTAATGAGTGTTCATAGGAACGCTTGTTAGCGATTATCTGGCAGTTTATAGGTGCCGCTGGCAGCAGATTGTGCTGTGTAAACGTGCTCTGCTGCTGGCAAACAAGTCTGTATGGGGAGGAGTGATGGCAGCATGTAATAGCAGCGGTCTTCATTGATGACGAGCAGGCGATCGCCAGGAAGGAACGATGTCTTGCCGACAATTGTCTGCTGTATTGTCCCATCTAAAAGGGACTTTTAAGAACCATCTGCTGTGCAGGAATAAAGAATTCTCTATGGGGAAAAGTTATTGTTATGTAGATCGCTTGTCCCCATACAGTGATACAGGTGATTGTTGCATGTAAATAAAACTCTCATCTCCACTGATGATCTGACAGATATCAGGAGTGTCTGCTTTGTTCCTGATAACCTGCTAGATCATCTGTATGTCTGAAAGGACCACACTGACTGATACTGGATGATAAATCTGTCATATCTTTAGACTAGTCTAAAGGCCCCTTTACATGGCCTGATGTATCGAGGATTGTCGGGAAGGAAGGGTTCCTTCCCGGCAAGCTCATCAGTGAAGGAGACTGATGCATTTACATGCAGCGATCTTCTCCCCAGTACGGGAAGAAGCCATCACTAATGTCATCACTCGTCCCCATACAGAACCATTGTTTTCTGGCAACAGAGGCTGTTTAGACGGAACGATCTTCTACCAGAATTCGATGATTTAGGTGACCGCACAAATGATCCTATTACCAGACGTTTAGCTCGTTCATAACAAGCTTTTGTGTGAATGCACATCAGCAATATGCCCGAACATCGGGCAGTGTAAAGGGCGCTAAAGTTTACACCACTTATAGGTTGGCGCATGGAGGCACACCTAAGCTACTCCCATTTCTAATATGCCACACCCCTTTGTCAGATTCAGCGTAAAAGGTTAGAAAGGTGTCTGATAAACGCAGTTCAAAGTATGAAAGCCAGTTGGTGCAAATTGCAACAAAAATTGGTGCATTTTCAATGGTAAATCTGCCTCATTCTGTTTTACTGTAGAAATGTTAAAACACCACCAGAAGGCGAGAAACTGCCCAATCATTTATGATGTAACGAGGTAAGCCAGATAAAAAAGTAATGTTTTACCAGTTTTTTTATAAGAATGGGTGGAAGAAATCAAAGGGCAATTTTGCATCAATGGTGGGCTGAGCTTTGTACCCAGGACTTGCCGGCTGTGAGACATCAACAAAGGTCACAGAGGAAGAGATCTGTAGAAAACTTCCACCTTCCAGATTATTCTGAGAACAAAACACATAGTACAGTCAGACGCTCCTAGATTCCTTACACTGCGTAAAATATTCAGCGGTTGTACTCTGTCTAAGCATGAAATATTTATGCGGTATATCAAGAGCTATAGATACTCACAGGGAAAGAAGCATAGGCGATATTCTCCACCACGTCCACTATCTGTGCCTGTGGGTTCACCAAGGACCCATATTTTGTCCACCGAACTTCCAGCTTTAAAGAAACTGGGATTTTGCACATACCCTTGAAATCAAGAATAAAATGTAATTTTCAGAATGTTTTTAAAAAGTGCACTTATATTGGTCAAAATAAAAAAGGGGTGCCACATAACTTCCAGAAACATACTTCCTAAATATATAAATATAAAAAACCTAAACATTAAGTTATACTTGGCCCAGAACATGTTTAGTAAGAATACTAGTACTATCCCTTTAGTACTTATTTAGCCATTTGGTAACTAGGTCAGGCCTTTACTGCAAAGAAGGCTTCATGCGCACAATCGTGTCCGTTTGGCAGTCCAAAATTCACGGATCCACACAATACAGATGCGGTCCGTGTGCATGCCGCATTTTGTTGCAGACCCATTGACTTCAATTTGCAGACAAGCATAGGACATGTTCTATATTTTGCGGAACGGAAACATGGATGCAAAAAAACACAGGAGTCATGCGTGTGCTTTCTGCTTCCACATGTCCGTTACACAAAGGTTTACATACATTGTAAAAATAACAGATTGAGGTGTACAAATCTCATATACTGTATACATCAACAAGAGCTTGTGCTCTTAAAGGGAACCTGTCACATTAAACATTGTGGCTGAGCTGCAGGCAGTGTGTCATCGAGCAGGAGGAGCTGAGCAGACCGATATATATATATATATATATATATATAGTTTAATGGGAAAAGATTCAGTATAACTTGTAATTTATGTATATTAAAGACAAAGGAAAAACAGGCAGCTTCACTCCCATACCATCCCCCTCTGGGAGCACGGACAAGACTCCTTGGTGAGTCGGGAAATATCCAGAATAAAAGTGAAAACGTCCAGCTCACCAGTCAGGCCTGATTCTTTATTGTAGATAAGATATAAAAACTTCCATAACACCAGGACACCAGTACAATGTTACGCGTTTCAGACCTTTACAAATCCAGGTCCTTCATCATGACATCATGACGTCATGATGAAGGACCTGGATTTGTAAAGGTCTGAAACGCGTAACATTGTACTGGTGTCCTGGTGTTATAGAAGTTTTTATATCTTATCTACAATAAAGAATCACGCCTGACTGGTGAGCTGGACGTTTTCACTTTTATTCTGAACTTGTAATTTATAGATTTAAATTCCTGCTCATTCTGGACTTTGAAGTCATGTAGGCGATCCTATCAGTGACTGACAGCTCTCTCTGTATACACAGTCATAGAGGGAAGATCCCATCAGTGACTGACAGCTCTCTGTATACACAGTCATAGAGGGAAGGTCTTATCAGTGACTGACAGCTCTCTGTATACACAGTCATAGAGGGAAGGTCTTATCAGTGACTGACAGCTCTCTGTATACACAGTCATAGAGGGAAGGTCCTATCAGTGACTGACAGCTCTCTCTGTATACACAGTCATAGAGGGAGGGTCTTATCAGTGACTGACAGCTCTCTGTATACACAGTCATAGAGTGAAGGTCCTATCAGTGACTGACAGCTCTCTGTATACACAGTCATAGAGGGAAGATCCTATCAGTGACTGACAGCTCTCTCTGTATACACAGTCATAGAGGGAAGGTCCTATCAGTGACTGACAGCTCTCTGTATACACAGTCATAGAGGGAGGGTCCTATCAGTGACTGACAGCTCTCTCTGTATACACAGTCATAGAGGGAAGGTCCTATCAGTGACTGACAGCTCTCTGTATACACAGTCATAGAGGGAGGGTCCTATCAGTGACTGACAGCTCTCTGTATACACAGTCATAGAGGGAAGGTCTTATCAGTGACTGACAGCTCTCTGTATACACAGTCATAGAGGGAAGGTCCTATCAGTGACTGACAGCTCTCTCTGTATACACAGTCATAGAGTGAAGGTCCTATCAGTGACTGACAGCTCTCTCTGTATACACAGTCATAGAGGGAAGGTCCTATCAGTGACTGACAGCTCTCTGTATACACAGTCATAGAGTGAAGATCCTATCAGTGACTGACAGCTCTCTCTGTATACACAGTCATAGAGGGAAGGTCCCATCAGTGACTGACAGCTCTCTCTGTATACACAGTCATAGAGGGAAGGTCCCATCAGTGACTGACAGCGATCTCTGTATACACAGTCATAGAGGGAAGGTCCTATCAGTGACTGACAGCGATCTCTGTATACACAGTCATAGAGGGAAGGTCTTATCAGTGACTGACAGCTCTCTGTATACACAGTCATAGAGGGAAGGTCCTATCAGTGACTGACAGCTCTCTCTGTATACACAGTCATAGAGTGAAGATCCTATCAGTGACTGACAGCTCTCTCTGTATACACAGTCATAGAGTGAAGGTCCTATCAGTGACTGACAGCTCTCTCTGTATACACAGTCATAGAGGGAAGGTCCTATCAGTGACTGACAGCTCTCTGTATACACAGTCATAGAGTGAAGATCCTATCAGTGACTGACAGCTCGCTCTGTATACACAGTCATAGAGTGAAGATCCTATCAGTGACTGACAGCTCTCTCTGTATACACAGTCATAGAGAGAAGGTCCTATCAGTGACTGACAGCTCTCTGTATACACAGTCATAGAGTGAAGGTCCTATCAGTGACTGACAGCTCTCTCTGTATACACAGTCATAGAGGGAAGGTCCCATCAGTGACTGACAGCTCTCTGTATACACAGTCATAGAGG